>VACF01002239.1:343752-354566 GCA_006891605.1 Pleurozium schreberi
CYTYMAWKGKYMWTYMGKYCYTTWRGGGGKTAAGAAGGTGAATTTTTCTATCTTGTTAACTTTGAGTCTCACTAATACAAATGAAGATGTCGGTTAAATTGTGTATAACCAAGGCAATTTGTTATATATCTTCTTGATTTTAGAACTCGTCAAAGGTTAAGCATCTCTTCAAGTTCCTTCACAAAAAAATGTTATGACACAAATATGTTGGATGTTTCTTGTTGTGAAATTTTATATAGATGGCACCAAAGGATAAAAAGATATAACTAACAAAAAGCTTGGAAGAGTCATGCAATATCTATGTTCAATAAAGAGAGGCAAATGTTCAACAAAAAAAATGGAACTAATCTCTTTGGGTTTATTCCAATGCATCCCTTGATCATGTGTTGCATCACTACAATGTAAAAATAACATAGTTTGAATTGAATGTGATATTGAATTTCCATGATGTAATTGTGAAAGATTGTTCAATTTGATTCTAAATGAGAAATTCTAATGATGAACCTAATTGTCACTTGCAACAACAACAATAAAGCGTGGATCAACTACACATCTTCCTTCTACTCTTGCTGCAAAGATTAGTTTCCAAAATGAAAGTATACAACCCCAAATCCATGTGGTGCACTAGGTGAGAGATAAGATAATATCTATTTACTTATTCTAAATAGAAATGAAGTGTGTTGTTTTGTTTTGATGTTGAATTTCCATGACGTGATTGTGAAAGAATACTAACAGTACAAGAAAAAGAGGTGTTTTAAGTGTAGTCCTAGATATAAGATTTTAAGTAATGATCCACAAGGAGTCTTTTAAGTAAGAATTTACTAAAAACACATGTCTTTTTAGTAAATTCTTACTTAAAAGACTCCTTGTAGGTCATTACTTAAAATCTTATCTCTAGAACTATACTTAAAACACTTCTTTCTCTTGTATAATTCTAGTAATGAACTAAAATGTTAGATGCAAAAATAGGGAAATGTGGACCAATTGCACATCTTCTGTCCCCTTTTGCGTACAACTCTCTTCATGTTTCAAAGTGATGCCACTTTCTAAAAACAAACCTTCAAAGTGATGTCACTTTCTGCAGCTACTTAGAAACACTAAAGTACAAACAAATCTTCATTCTGTTGTATACAAAGAAGTACATAGAAAATTGTATGGCCAGGAACTTCTACAACAATACTTTTACAACCAATACCTTCCATTGATGAAAAATTGTTGCAACATCAAGGGTTGGTTAATAGACTATGGCATGTTTATAAATCCACCAAATCTCAGAGATACAAAGATTTCAACTTTGTTGAGATTTTTCATAGATGACAGGAAGTCAGAGCTAACAAATTTGAATTTTGGATTCATTCCATTCAAACTGCAATCCAAGGCAATTTTTGAACTTATGAAAGAGATGTTCCACTATACAAGAAGGAAGTCAAAATTGAAGGACAAAAGTGACCATGGACACCACGAGGTTAGTTATCTCACCAATGTCATTTGGAATTTGAAATGTCACCATGTATTGAAAATAATCAAATATAAGCTATTGTAAACTGCAATTGGACTTCTAACTTTGGTAAAAATAAATTGTGTGGGCATAAAAGGATTTGTCCTTTAGGATACTAAAAACAATTCAAGTTCTTTGTTTTAATTTCTTTTCCAATCTCAAATTGGACTCATGGTGTCGCATTGCAAATGCACGCATTATATAATAATGCTTGTTTATATATTATTTAGATGGATTTCAATAATAATAATATAATGAGAAAGATGACATCACTTGAAGTGGATTCAAAGTGACGCCTTCTCACTAACACAATGGACAAATTATGAAGAGGAGACGACCATCCAAGAGCTTCATTAATTTGGTGTAGTTTTTCTTTGTTTTGAATTTTGAATTTTGGTATGGCAAATTGGAGAGTTTTTTTAGTCTCGAAATCAAGAACTTTAACAAAATACCCTATTTGAGTTTTCTATATAACAATTGTTGAAATCAATGTTTTATGCCGTTGGGCCGCACACCATTGCATGAACATCCACAAGATGAAACTAGGCCTTCTCGTCTACCAAAATAACCTCGGGTAGATGAAAGATTACACAAGAATTTTTAGCGTGACTCTTGGGCATTAGTGATCTTTTTGCAAATTAGATGTGTTGAGCTTGACAACCAAGAAGTGACATTTGAAGGACATTCCGTAGGTCATAACCCTTTAAGTTCTTTGATTATGATTTCACCTCAAATGCTTCAAAACTACCATTTCTAACTTAAATACCTAATTTTGAAAAATAAAAAATTTGGAAACATATAGACGTAAAATCTTGTAGTATGCTAACTTTAGAAAATGTACAAAAGAAAATAAAAAATTTCCACCATGAGGATTGCAAGATATGAGCTTTCAAATTCACGAATTTTTTTTGGCCCTGTAAAGACCAAGATAGTTGTACTTCACAAGGTTACATTTGCTTGACAAAATGTCCAAAAGGGCGGTGCTTCTTTGGATTCATTCTTCAAGGCAAGTTGGCTACATGCTTGAAAAATTCCATATCATTTGAAATTCTAAAACATTTAGGAAAAAAATACTAAGTAGAAAAAAATTGAGAATCATTCAATATACAAAATTGTTAAGAATTTAGTCATAGAATTGAAAATTGCTAGTCTCTACAGTTGTAATGTTATAATAATCAATCTACATCCTATAGTTTTTATTTTATGTATTGAAAATTGAAAATTGAATTACATAAAGGACTTCAAAGTTTATTTTAGAGTAGAAAATCCATAATTGCCTGCAAACAAAATTCCTCATGATTTTTAACTCATTGATCCAAAGACAATGATTAAAAGTTTTCCACGCATATACAAATCTAGAAAGCCAGTTTCAATTTCTTTTTATGAATTTTTTTTTTCAATATGCTCAAATTGCCCATTTACAAAAATTAAATCATATTAGGCCATAACTTTTGACTCATATTTTCAAATTTATTGAATTTTAGTGCCCATGCATGTAAGATATTCTTTGTCTACACCTTCTATTAAAGTTTAGGCCCAAAACGAGGAAATCTCTAGTCATTGCTTAACCCCTACAGTCCCCTTGTCTCATCGGGGGACAAATTGGATTTCAAGGAGGATCTTGTGACATTGATTTTTTATGAAACTTTTTGGAACTTTCTCATAAAATATAAAAAACTGATTAGCTTTGTCAGAATATAATTTTTATTTCAATTGGTGCCCGGGAGCAAAAGTTATACCACAAAAACCCAAGAACTGAACTCGGCACGCAACAGGATTTTTTTTTGCAAAATTTCAAAATTAAATTAAATTTTTTTTTTTTCCTGAAATGACATATTTTTGTCTACATGGGAAGCTTTGATTCATTCTATTTGGACGAATAATGAGAAAGTTGTGGACAATCTTGTTTTTTGGGCACTCTAAGCATCTTCTTGAAAATAAAACTTATAGGATTCATTTCTGAATGCAATTTTCACAGTTTTTCATAACAAATTGTTGGACAAGCTGAAGTTTAATTTTCAGAACAATCTCACCATTGGGATTATTGTGTTTTAGAGCTATTAACCATTTATTTTTTCTTTCAATCTTGGACCTACTTCTACTTTACAAGTTTTTAAAGATTGAAAATCAAGTGTTTTCTTTTTTGAATTATTTGACAAATGGCGGTCAAAGTCATCTGAAATTGCAAGCCAGTGTTCAAAAAAGCTTTCTTTTTCAACTTTGAATGCTAATATCTTCCATTCAATATAGTCAAACATCATGAAGTTTTTACCACATGATCTAAGACAAGTACAAGTTTCTACAATTAGATTTTAATAAAAAGTCGTTTTTTGTTTTCTTGGATGAATGCAACAAAAATGGCAGTTTTCAGTGGTTTTTGACAGAATAATGGCCTTAGGACTTCAGGGATTAAAATTGCTATATTGCCAAGTTTAGCAAGCTCATTTTTTGGAGTTAATGATGATCAATACTATTGTATGATAAGGCCTATCAATCCCTAAAGTCCCATTGTCCCTACGAGGGACAAAATGGATTCCAAGTTCCTATGAGCTCAATTATTGGTGAAACTTTGTGAAACTTTGTCATAACATAGGAAAACCTACTAGCTTTTTGGAAATATAATTTTTTTTAATCTCAATTGATGCCTACGAGCAAAAGTTATGCCAAATTAATCTCAAAACGGGGAAGACCGGGCAACAAAAACAATCCACAATAAAATGAAAAAAAAATTTATATTTTTTTCCTTATAGATTATTTTTTGGTCTAAATGGGGAAGCTTTGATTCATTCCATTTAGATTAGTGATGTGAAAGTTATGGAGCTTCTTATTTTGCGGGCAATTGGAGCATCTTTTAGAATGCTAATATCTTTCAATCTATACGGTCAAAAATCACAAATTTTTACCACATGATCTGATATAAGTGCAATACAAGATCCTGCAGTTAGATTTTTTCAAAAAGAATTTTTTTGTTTCTTAGGATGAACGCAACAATTTTTGCAAGTTTGAGTGGTTTTTGACAAGAAGTGGCTTTCAGACTTTAGGGGTTAGAGGGAGTTGTGGTCACGAACGTTTTATGGAAGGTATGGGTGATTGCAAAAAAGACCAGTACTATCTTCTGTTACATTCAAAGTGACGGAGTTGTTTTTTGCTAGAACTTTTGAAGGTAGAACCAATTGAATTTGTATCAAGTCCTGAAGTCCTTGCAAATGCCTAATCTTAAATTTTTTTTATTCATGATTTTCATTATTAATTTATATTTTATCAAATCTATTTTTTAAAACTGTCTTTTTTTCCAAATAATATTGTTTTAGTACTTGCAAAAATGCAAGTAGTTATAATACTTGCAACAATACTTTCCGGTGTAGTTTTTGGATTCAATGGATGAGATTGTTTTGTTTCATAGTAGTCCTTGTACTTATAATATTGAGCAATAAAAATTGAATACTTAACAAAACGCTAAGGATATTGGTCGGTCTATTTTGCATTCACCCGTTTGGTCAATCCTTTAACTAAGGTAGATCATGCATATTATGATGATGCTACTATTAGGTATATTTCCTAGTTTGTGCAAATAGAGTGATGCTCCTCTTGGACCTTATTTTTACTTTGATAGATGTATGTTGAATCCTTATTACTTTAGTTTTGTGAGTAGTAGAAGGAAGAAAAAGAAGGAAGAAAAAGAGTCCTTGATACCTTATCTTCAACCTCCACCACATAAGCAAGTGAACTTCAATCCATACCATGGCAACTTTGATAAGCTATAACTTTTGTATAGTACTCCCTCTGTCCCAAAATATATCCGGAGGTTCCAAATATACTTGTCCCAATTTAAATTCGAAATTGGCTCTCCACAACTTTGATGGACAACAACTAAAGCTAGTTTGAGTTCCATGAAGCAAAAGAATCCACAATTCCATGCTCCAAAGACTATATAGCAATTCAGTAATTGCAAACGAAATCAAAATGCAACCTCTAGACAACCAAAGGCGTAGAATTCAACCCACAACTATAGCAAAACTACTACTAACAAATCTGTTTTTGAGAACTTTTTGGAGTTGAATCACAAGACACTATTGGAATTGAATAGAAAGGATGTCAATGGACGTCACTCCACCAACATTGCTCATAGAATGATAAAAATTAATACCACCGGGGCAGTTCCAAAAACGGCAAAAAAATTTCAATTTCATTGCTTGTTTTCAACATGCACCACTTAATTGTTGACTTCCATTTTTTCACACCTAATGGGACTTAGTAGAAGCTACAATAACTACACAAGCTCCTAAAAATAGAAACAACTCACGTGCTAATGTAGCCATTTCCAAGAAAACCTGGATTTATTTTGGGACGGAGGTAGTATGTTCTTTGGGGCTGAATTTTTAGAAGGATCGTGTAATATTTTTATAACATTCCAAAAAAGTATCACAATTGTAATTTGGAGTTATCAAATGGAAGTTATAGACTTTGAAGTGGAGATATATACAACAGCCTTTGAAATTTGGAGTGTCAATTTCAACGAGCTATAACTTATGGACAATATCTTCTTTAACATCAAATTTTGAAGGTATTGCACAATATCTCATTAGGTTTTTAAGAAGTTAAGATACATTTGGTTAAGGGTTTTGAAACAACTATGGCAATCATTCAAAGTCTAACTATGTTTTGAAAGTTTCATAGCACTTATACGATGTTGTATACAAGTTATATACCTATATATACCTATATATATCTATATATATGGAGTTGTATACACTTCATATTGCATGGCTTTTATACAACAAATTATGTATTTATTTTATTTTGACGTGTTGCATTCTATTTCTTATGCTATTGTATCTCCTCATTCTTGGACTAAATTTGTTTGCAGCCAAAAATCTAGATTTTTTCAAAGCAAATCCTCTCACCACAATAACGAGAGGGTTGGATTCTTTGCAAGTCGACAATAGGTCATCTCAAATCATCTCATACAATCACCATTTGGAAAAATCAGAGGAGCAAGTAGAAATGGAGACATTAGACAAGCAAATTGTAGCTATATTTAGGAGTGATTTGATGACTACAATTTCATTCCATCTTTGGGTCATTGCAAGAAAGGCCTGTCCTATTCTCTGTCACAAATAGTGTCATTGTCTTGTAATCTTCAATAACTTTTGAAGCATAAATCCCCTAAACTTGAAATTTTTATTGGAGATGCCTAGTTTGATGATAATCATATGTTTTATTTTTCAAAAAATTTTAAAAATAAATTTATATTTAAAAATCATTTTTGCTAATTTGTCACACTTTGAGGTTTAGAGGTTTTCGGCAATCAAAAATCCCTCTCCTGGAAAGTTGTATTTCCATATTACAAAGCACCCCACAAAGTTTCATAACCTAACTCTTCAAAAAAGGTACTCAATAGTACTAAAACCCACCAAAATTGCAAGTGTGACAGAATTATCAAAATTCAATTTCGGTCACTTAAGTAATTTTATTAAAATCGAAAAAATTCATGTTTATTTTCCATACCATCAGAAAGCTTGCTTCCAAATTTCTTGCTCTTTTGATCATTTTTACAAAAGTTAGAGACAAAAACAACTTCCACACGCAACGTGTGACACAAAATAGTACAAGTGTTTCTTGCAATCACCCTACATCATAGGAGCCATATAACAAAATAATGACCAAGATGTGAATTTGCTTAGATTTGGCTAGAAAAGATTACAATAAAGAAATGGAACATAACACTATCTCAAGTAAATTGGTATGTCTTAAATTAATTAGTTTTTAGATTATTTTGTACAAAATATTTGATTAAAAAAAATTTAATAGTTAAATTAAAATAGAAAGCTAATAGTAATTAATTCTATTGCCCTATTGTTGTTGTGCAACAACCAACACTTAGAGTTTAAAAGCAAATTTCTAGAATAAAATCTAGAGCACCATTGCTACTTCAACATTCAAAGATGGTGTTGCCACTATCTATTGTTGAGAAACTGATCATGGAGAGATCATAATGATGTGGACAATATGTACCGTAAGATTAGGATGTTATGTAGTATGAAAATATATTGTAGAAAAAAGACATTTCCACAAACAACAATGGTATGACTTAGCAAAGATTAAAAAAAAAACGGAATTTGTTTTTTGCAAATCTAACCATAGGATCTTACACCTAGCTAGTATGAGGATGGGTGGAAAAAATTTCAGAATTTTTGACCGCACAAATTGCAAGATATCTGTGTTTAAAGTGAAAAAAATAGCTTTTACAGCATATTGTGGGACTAGATTATTTGACTTGGAACCTTCTTAACTTTAATTTTTTGCACTATAGATTTTTGACCTTTAAATCTTTTTGGTGGAGAACTAAGTTGGGGGGGGGGGGGGGGGGGGGGGGGGGGGGGGGAACTTTAAGAAAAACTTAATTTTATTCTTTAAAAAATTGTTGAATAGGAATAGGTACAAGATAGAAGGAAAATCCAAATTATTTATATCTCTAAGGTGGAATTAAAATGCACTAATCCCAATGGTGAGATTGTTCTAGCAAGCAAAATAAACCAAGTAGAACATTTTTTTTCTTAAAATTTCAAAAATTTCATACAGATTTGAATCCTTTAAGTTATTTTTTCAAGAAGATGCTCCAATTGCCCAAAAAACAAGATTGTCCATAACTTTATGATAACAAATCCAAATAGAATGAATCAATGCTTTCCATGTAGAAAAAAAATACAAAATATGAGAAAAAAATTAGAAAAAAAAAATTCAAATTATTGAAACTTCTTTTGTTGCCCCCTCTCCCCTCTTTTCCGTTGTGTTGAGTTGTTTTGGGCATAACTTTTGTTCCCAAGCACTAAGTGAAAAAAATTTATATTTCCATGAAGCTAATTAGTTGTTTTATCTACAAAAAAAGTTTCAAAAAATCAGGACAAAAATTGAGAGCATAGGTATATGCCCGACACCTACCTTGTCCCCCGAAAGGACAAACGGTCTTTACGGGTTAAGAGGCTCTGAGGACTATTGACAAGTTTCTCATGCATGGTACATTTTTGCTACTTCCTTGGAATGGCTTGGTCACTCAAGGAAAGTTTTGAACTTGAATAATTTGGATTTATAATGTTATTGGTCAAAAAATGAAACTATTTTAAGAATTATGATGTTTGATTTTGACTGTAGATATGTTCATTCTTTATCATGTAGGTTAATCAAGAAGATGTTTGTGATTAGAGAGGTGCTTGACACTAAACTGTGTACATTATTTTTTTGTAGTATTTTTTGTAGTATTTTTTTGTAGATTTAAATAACATTGATAACTTAATGAGGATGGCAAGGAACATTTTCATATAGTATTTCACGATTTACAAAGCAATATTTCTTTGATGTTTTACTACAAGGCATTTATAAAATACTTTCAAGGATGGGATTATCTTGATGTTCCTAGTTAAGGTGTAGTTTGGATAATTCCTCATAGTGTGTTTCTCTAATGCTTTACCGGAAGTTGTTTGCATAATACTTTTCACAAGGGTCTATTAGCACAAGTCACATGTTCGTATTTGAGGCTAGTTGATTATTCTAAGCACATTTAGAAGGGCAGATGCATAGTTTGTTGTCTCAATAAACATGTCACAAAGTTGATTTCAAGGAGGGGTATGCACTTTATAGTATATATCAAACAAAGTATTATAGTTCTTTATGCTATCTTTGGATAAAAACATAAGAACTTGATTAAAAAGATATCTAAGTATTTATTTTGACAACCAATGTCTATCAACATTTATTTATGGACTCTTAAAAGATAAATGTATGGACTATCACAATAATTAAATTTTATACATAAGGACATCTTTTAAAACATAAACACATAGAAATGGTTTGTAGTGACTAATTTAAAAGTAAGCAAAAATATTCTTGATCTAAAAATGAATTTTTTGTTGCCATTATCATTGTACTTCATATGGTTATGGACTTTTATAGAGTGAAAATTAGGTCTAGTATCTGGAAGTCATTTTTTTATGGATTTAAATTAATTTTTTTTTCCTTTGCATGGTATAGTTTGAAGTTCTAAGTGGGCATGTTCTTCGGTCAACTACTTATGAAGGCTCTCTTTAGAAATGTATATGTGAACTTATAAAGGCTCTCCTTTGATGGCTTTCCTTTGTTGATTAGTGAATCAACTAGTGACAATATTGAGACACCCAACCATGCACCCACCCATAGCCTCAAACACATTATTGAATCTCATGTAGACCAATCCAAATTTTTTTCATGATCTCCTTATTTTTTCCATATTAAAAGATAGTGAGCTTGTGGGCAAATAATGATTTTTACATCAATTGTCAGCAATAATCCAAATGTTTATGACCTCTTAGTTTTTTCAAGAGGGTGCTTAGATTGACCAAAAATAATCACAAAAATCTGAATTATTTAATTGATAATTATTTCTAAATGTTTTTCTTTTTGTCTATATCCGAATCTTTGGTTCATCCTATTCCAATCAGTGATGTGAATCTAAGCACCGTCTTACATCATCTGATTGGAATAGGATGAACCAAAGATTCGGATATAGACAAAAAGAAAAACATTTAGAAATAATTATCAATTAAATAATTCAGATTTTTGTGATTATTTTGGTCTCCTTTTTGAAGTGTTTTTTTTACTTATGGTAACATAATTTTTGCTCCTAGGCATTGATTGAAATAAAAATTATATTCTCCAAAAATAAATATGACTTCCTATCTTTAAAACAAAACAAGTATCAAAAAATGATTTCAAAAATTGTGATCACAGAAGTATATCCCAAATCCCAAAATTCCCCCCCTATTTACGGACTTTGGGACTATAGGGGTTGATTTTCCCTTGTCTTCTCTCTTATATTCAGCTTATCTGCTATCAATTTTTGCAATATATTTTGTGAGTGTTATTCTTGACCATTTATCCCTTCGAAGGACAAAAGGGATTTTGGGTAGGTACCTATGGTCTCAATATTTGTCTTGATTTTTTGAATTTTTTTTTGCAGATAGAAAAACTAATTAGCTTCATAAAAATATAGTTTTTTTTTTTCAACAAGTGCCTAGGAACAAAAGTTATGCCCAAAACGAGTCAAAACAAGGGATAGGATGGAGAAGAGGCAGCAAAAAAACAGTTTCAAAAACTTGAATTTTTTTTTGTATTCTTTTTCTCAAGAAATATATCTTTTCCACAAGGAAAGTTTTGATTCATTCCATTTGTATTTATTGTGAGAGAGTCACAAATAATCTTGTTTTTTGGGTAATTAGAGCATCTTCTTGAAAAAATAACTTAGTGGATTTATTTTTTAATGTAATTTTTAAATTTTAAAAAT